>CM077292.1:55704252-55716752 GCA_039654925.1 Anguilla pacifica | reverse complement strand
TTCTGATGTGTGTACAAACCGCGGATCAACTGGCTCGACGATTTAATTTAAGGGCTTTTTTTTCATAGATATAATTTGAGAGAGCTGGGAAAATCACTCGGAAAAAGTTGGAAGACGTTTGAGAAGTTAGCGGGTCATTTTAGCTATTTAACTCTCTTAATAATGTGGAATAGGAAAGTAGGAGAAGGTGTCACCTAACGAAGGCATTGAATCCCAGAAGGTGCCGTGGCAGGGGGTCGAACCCCGGTCCGCGAGGGGCTACTCGTATGAGGCTGGGTGGCCTGACACTCTACAGCAGGGGTGTCAAAGTGAATCCCAAGGGGGCCGCTGCGTCTGCAGGTTTTTTGGTGCTTTCCTTTCAATCAGCTGCCAGTTAAGGCCTCGAGAACAAGCTGTGTGGATTCCTCAGCCAATCAGAGGCTTAAATGAACCACTGGTGCCGAGAACACCCCCTAAAAACCAGCAGACACCGCGGTGCTCCAGGCCCGGAGTTTGACGCCTGTGCTCTGCGGCCTTCACCAGACACCTCACCCTTTATGTGTCCTCAGTCGCCTTCGTAAAGCTCCGATCGGTCTGCGAATTAAAAAACCAAACGACCGCGCCCGTTTTCTCACCGCTGCTCTTTACGGGAACGCCATGCTAACGACGACCCGCTAACGAGCTAACGAGCTCACGATGCTCCGAGAATGAACAGATCCGCCGCAGGGGGTCCGTCGAGACCCCCCCTCCTTAACGACCTCATCAAAGGCGGGGCTCGGCCCCGAAAGCGCTCTGTGGAGCGTCTCCATCAGGAATCAGAACTCCGCCGGGCGAAGCTTCCACTCACGCCCACCAGCTCCAGATCAAAGAGGCCGTGCTGTTTCTCTGTCTGTCTGTCTGCCTGCCTGTGTGTCTATCCGTCTGTCTGACTGTTTCTCTGTCTGACTGTCTGTCTGTGTATCTGTCTGTCTGCCTGTGTGTGTGTGCACGTGTGTGTCTGTCCGTCTGTCTGTCTGTGTGTCTGTCTGTCTGTCTGTGTGTGTGTGCACGTGTGTGTCTGTCTGTCTGTGTGTGTGTGTCTGTCCGTCTCTCTGTCTGTCTGTGTATCTGTCTGTCTGCCTGTGTGTGCACATGTGTGTGTGTCTGTCTGTGTGTGTGTCTCTCTGTCTGTCTGTCTGTCTGTGTGTCTGTCTGTCTGTCTGTGTGTGTGTCTGTCTGTCTGTCTGTCTGCCTGTGTGTGTGTGTGTGTGTCTGTCTGTCTGACTGTGTCTGTCTGTCTCCCTGTGCAGGGCTGAACCTGCTGGCCTTCCTGGTCATCGTGTTCTCCTACTCCAGCATGTTCTTCTCCATCTACAAGACGGGCATCAATGCCTCAGACCTGCGCAGCCGGCTGCACAAGGATGTTGCCGTGGCCAACCGCTTCTTCTTCATCGTGTTCTCTGACGCCCTCTGCTGGCTGCCCATCTTCCTGGTGAAGACGCTCTCCCTGCTGGAGGTGGAGATACCGGGTCAGTGTGTGTGTGTGTGTGTGTGAGAGTGTGTGTGCGTGCGTGTGCATGCATGTGCGTGTGTGTGTGTGTGTGTGTGAACATTTACATTAAAAAAGCAATAGTTGTTGTTGTTGTTGTTGTTGTTGTAGTGATTGTAGTATTAATATTTATAGTAAAGTTAAAGTTTTTTTCAAAACTACTGCTACTGCTACCACTTCTAGTACTACTGCTACTACTACTAATAGTAATATGATATTCAAAATAAGTATTATCTTTTTTTCTTATTTTTGTTATATTACTATTATTATTATATGTGGCTCTGTGGGTTGGGGAAGCCAAACCTGAGCTTTAGACTCGTGCTAGGCTGGGTACTGTGAGGCATGTAAAGGCAGTTGTCTGTTTCGCACAAAGAGGAATGGTGTCTGAAGCGTTTACTGTGGCTCCTCCCCCCTCCCCCCTGCCCCCCGCCCCCACCCCCCACCCCCCACCCCCTCGCAGGCACCATCACGTCCTGGTTGGTGATCTTTGTCCTGCCCATCAACAGCGCCCTGAACCCCATCCTCTACACGCTGACCACCAGCTTCTTCCGGGAGCAGGTGGAACAGCTGCTGTGCCGCTGGCAGAGGCTGTCGGCCCAGCGCCGGGACCGCAAGAGCCTGACCAGCTCCGCCATCTACATGGAGGCCCCCCGCCCGTCGGCATGCCACCTGCACAGGCCCGGCCTGCCCCGGATAGCCCTGGTGCACACCGACGCCAAGTACGGCTGACCGGGCGGGGGAGGGGAGGTGGAGGGGGCGGTGGGGGAGGGGGGGGGGCGGAGCAGGGGGAGATGAGCCCCGCCCTGTGACGTACCTCCGCCAATCAGAACTGCCGGAGCGTTGGTGACTCCGGCGGTAAAGTCTGGGCAGGACTCGTCGGCCGACGTGGATTTGCCGCGGAACTCTGAGAAGTTCTCTGGAACTCTGAGAAGTTCTCTGGAACTCTGAGAAGTCCTCTGGAACTCTGAGAAGTTCCAAGGCAGAACTTGAGTCTCAACAGAATGTGACTTTACGGAAGAGGAAGTGATGTCGTGTGACCCGGAGGAGGAGACGGGAAGGCGCTGTCTCTGTCTGTGGTGTTTGGTGGAGATGCGCGGACTAATATCTGTGGGGAGCTTACCGACGGACCAGACAATGGATACTCCCTCTGAGCCTGTTTTGTACTTGGGATTCATCTATGTGCAGTACCCGCACCACCAGGAGATGGCGACATTGTAACATGTACTCAAGGCCGAATTGTGAATGCGTTGTCCTTTTTTTGTATTTCAGGTATAATTTATGAAGGGATGTATGTGCACTTCAGAAAGAAAGTGTTTCCCTCATAGAACTACAAAACCCAAAGCTCCTCAAAAGGTTCTCAATAACTTTTATTTATATGTTGCTCTTAGACGCTGCCCGTTGCCATGGATGAGAGACTGTTTATTACTGGAGGAAAAAGCCACGGAATTGCAGAACTGTCCCGTTTTTGGGGGTCTCATGTTTTTAAGGAGGCCTCCAACTTCACAGCCGAAATGTCCGACCTGCAGCTTCCGTCTAGAAGGCTTAGAAAACTCAGAGCCAGCGTCCTGTGATCACTCACCATAATGATCCATTTGCTGAAAATAAACAAAACAAACCGAATTGCCTTCAGCAGTGATCTATGCCTTTATACAGTGCAGTCCGTAAGTATTTCGACTGACATAATTTTTGTATTTTTTGGCTCTGTATCCACCACATTGGATTTAAAATAAAACCATGTGGGAATGATGTTAAAGTACAGACTGTCAGCTTTAATTTGAGGGTATTTACATTCATATCAGGAGATCCATGTAGTAGGAATTACCTTATTTAAACATGGGGCACTGCCCTTTTCATACATACCAGTAGTCTCCCCGCTTTAATCTTATATGCAGAGCAATGACAACAGAAATTGTGTCACTGTCCAAATACTTATGGACTGCACCGTGTGTGTGTGTGTGTCTGTGTGTGTGTCTGTACCAAAAGCTTGTGCAAGCATATGTCTCTATCAGGCATTTATGCCAAATATGGCAGTTTGTGTCCTGTAGCTCAGATAATGATAATGTATTATTCATTTTCTTGGCACTTGACCTTAATCTTACAGCAGCATTAAAAAAACATTTCAGTAACATTTTGATGAATTGGCTGGGAAATCCCATAAGCCCAGCATGTAGCTATGTCTTTGGTAAGCTAGTGAATTTTTTGGTATCTCACAATAACTCTGCCACACTGTTGACCTAACCTCGACCTCCCATCAAATTTGACATGGCTGACATGTCTTGCAGATACAGTTCTTTTGCACTGTACATGCACTCTTGTATATTATCTGGTTATGAATATATTGAAAATGTCCTTGATTGGCTTTGCAGTGTAGAGGTGGGCCCTTGAATTAATCTGTGGTACAGTAATGTTCTGAGATTGGTACAGTAGGCCTCAGGTATCGCTCCAGTTTAAGTAGACCTGGTAATATATGCTAGGGTTTGGTGCATTTCAGCACCAGATCATTAATTGGTCAAAGTAGTAGTGTCAAACTCCAGTTTTTTTGGGGGGGGGGGGGGGGCTCAGTGTCTGTGGGTATTTGTGGCTTCCATTCCATCAGCAGCCGATTAAGAACCTTGAGAACGAGGTGTGTGAACTCTTCAGCCAATCAGCATCTCAGGTGGATCAACTGGTGCTGAAACACACGCAAAGCGAGCAGACACCTTCCTTAAGAGTGAGAAAGGTAGGTTGGCTGCAGTAGGTCACTGGCTTCAATGTGTCCCTTAACCATATAATCATACGTTTCTTTCATTATTTAAAAAACATTGAACCATAGAAAAAAAAAACATTTATTTTTGTTGAATTTTCACGAGGTGCCTACCCTGTCTACACTGACATGTCACCGTGCTTTGTATTTCACGTGATGAGATTCTGCGTGAGACTTTCATGTTGCACATCATCCTTATCACACGGGTGTGGCCGAGAAAATGTGATTTCCTGATAGACTTTCAAACACAGTGAATGTCATTTTTGGTATTTTCATTCAATCTGTTTTATTGATATTTCCACCGTCGGTAGATGTAAAGTGCCAATTTAAGTTGGCAGATGGACAACTTGCCCTTCAATTTTCCATAAGCCGTGACCTGGCGAGGATGACTATCTTTTTCTTTTTTCTTTTCTATATCTTGATCATTTGGTTCGAGTCGTGACGAAAAGAGCTGTCTCGGCGCTTAGCTCTCCAAACTTCAACTATTGGGACAGGATTGTTGGCGCATTTTAGGGACAGATTAACAATAGGCTACCGCCTGCTACTCAGCCATCTCGCGAAAGAAATTAAATCGTTGCCTAATATGTATTGATGCTCATGCAAAAGTATATATCCTTGTAATCCTTCTCTGCGAAATCGATGGTAGAGTATTTTTGCAGTCGCTAATTTAGAACGAGATAACGAGACATGCTGTGAATGTTTGCAACGCATTTTCTTTATTTTATGTTCATAATAGCAGGTGCTGTTTTATTAACCAACGACAAACCTATTCCAATTTTAACCGAATGTCCAGCAAGTACGCGCGTATTGTTTTAAAAAGCGTTATTTGATTGAGATGAACTGCAAAGCGAGGTGAAAGGCACGCCTCATCCGCACCTGCTACGGTACTTCACCAGAGCATCCTTCATGACAACTCGGTCCAAGGAAACAAAGGAGCTCCGAGGATAATTGACGTCGTCGTTAGCCAATGGACGCGGCCCTTTTCCTCATTCTCGGGACAGACGGTATTTTATTGGTTGCTAAGGGTGGAGCTTTGTCCTTCCCTGGCTCCTGCCTCTGACAGTCCATCAGTAAGAAAAAAAACACGATTGTGAAAATTATTTGCCAAGTGAACAGCGGATTTTATGAAGTGCTTTGTCGGATCCAACTGAAACGGATACTGGATGAAATTTCTGTCGAGGAGATGCCAGAATAAACCGCAGGCCACTCGTTCAAAGGGTAAAAATCTATTTTAAATTCATTTGCGTGCTGAATGGTGGAGCCTCCGTTAGATACTGTGGGCTGCCCGTGTCTCATCAACTATGTCGTGAGAGATGTGTGCAGGCAAAACATGGCTAGCTATTTATTAAATATGTATAGTCTAGATAGAGATCGCTTTGCATGTTTTGTCGATATTTGTTTAAAATTAATATTGATTCGTTGGATAATTGGCCAAGACGCATCTGTAGCCAAACAAGTTGTTAATGGCAACGTTACTGAAAATCATCATCACGGTTTTTCAGAAAACCGTTTCTATACAATCAGATTAAAATATGTGCCGAAAGAATTGTTGGACTTTACGTCTAAAATGCAGAAGCTTAGCTTGATTAAAATGTTGGTCTGGTTTTTGGTTTTAAGTTAATCATAAATGTGGAATGAACCACCTACGTGTGTTAATTTAACGATAGGAATATATTAGGAATCATGTTCCTAATGTTGTAGTTCTTGATGTTGCTGGGTATCTTAATTTGATCCCTGAACACAACAGACTACACTAGTGTCTTGAAGCACATTTCAGGAGCAAGGTGGTTAGCCAACTGAATTTATTACTGAATTTGCAGATAGTCTGTTATGTAACGGATCTACGGCACGTATCCATTCTGATTACAATAACTTGTGTCTGAATTATGATCACGGGCTTGGTGATATTTCTAATAATGTGTGCGCTTGACATTCACAACAGTATATTCACAATTTCGCATGCAGCAACCCTCGTCTTTAACATTAGCCTGCTTTTGTCTGTGAATTTGAAAATTCTGTGGTTTATACTGGTTTTCAAAACTGAAGTAAAAATCGTGCATGGAAGCGCTACTGCAGGCCTAATGAACTCATTCCATATTAGCCATTCAGGACGTTCAACTATGTAGGTAGCCCGCTGCGACCCATTTGCTGTTATCCATTTTCGTGTCTACCATTTTTTTCCTTTTTCTTTCCGGTACATCAGTCATTCATGAGGCTGGGTGGGCATAAATATTTAATCTCCGTAGCTGAAATGTGTGTTGTGAGTTGTGTCGGGCATTATCGAGCACCTGTTAACGCTAAGACCGCTGATATCTGCGTTCTCCAACACAGGTGTGTTAATGAAAGAGCGCACCTGTACTTCCATCAGGTGCGACGGTTTTTGTTTGTTTGTTTGAATATTCGCTTACGGATGTTGCTGTAATGCACGGAACTGTTGACTGATTTTTTTTAATTCGATGGCGTCATGCTGTTGTGAAGTTTCCCTATATTAATTGCATTGTCGATTCTAGTGTGAAAAAAAAGGCTTGTGTTTTGTATCTTGTTTGTGCCAAGAAACAAGATACAAAAACAAATGATGTAGGCCTGCACATTTATTTATTTATTTATAGCACCTTTTATTTGACTTTTACACAAAGCGCTTTAGAGAAATAGAACAATTTTCAGGGCAGACTGGGAATTTGATTGGTTGTTTGCTCACTATCCTTGTACACTCAAGACCACAGGTGAGTTCACCAAGTTCAGGGCCTTGGTCCTGGAGAGCTGCAGGGTCTGCTGGTTCTGCGTTGTTGCTCAGCACAGTTTAAATGAAATGTTCAGTGCTTGGCTCCAGGTACAACTGTGTCTGATCTGTTCAATTGTGGGCGTGGTTATGGTTTCTGTACCAGTGTTGGAAAGCATTCTTAATTTAGGCTAGGTCACTAATTGCTGTTTGGTGCCGCCCCTGAGAACTAGCCAGCTGGCATTCAGTCGTATTTTAGATGATTCTTCTCACGGGGAAAGGGGAAATGCCATCTGGGTGGACCGGTGTGGCCTAATTGCGGGTCTTTAATGCATTGTTTTCAGTCTGAAGAATTGTTCTTTTTTTTTTTTTTTTTGGGGAAGCTAATGATCCATTCTGTGCTGTCCCCTCCCTGTTTTGCCTGGATCTTCGCTTCCTGGATAGCGAACGCAAATATATAAGTGATGCAATATTTAATAGGCTGGGCTTTTAAAACCTTGATTTCATGTCCATTTTGAAGAGAGGATAATAAAGGTGCTTTTAAACACCTCTGACAGATGGGGCAAAAAGGGCATCGCATTAGACTGCTACTTTGTACACATCAGCTGCAGGAGGTCCTCTGATATCTCCCATGAACCCTTGGGAACGTCGCTGACTGCATTCCCACACAACTGTGTCACCGTTTCTCTGGTGACCCTGTGTGTTCTGATATTTCTCGGCTGGTCGAGTGATTAGTCACCTCGTTGCAAACACGTGTGTTAAAAGCTTCAGCGATTAGTGCTTTTGATTAGTGCAGGTTTGGCTTGTTGCCATTTTTTTTTTAAAGCCTTTGTTTTCCAACACAGGCCCATGTTCGGTCAATATTTTGTCCTTAACTTAAAAATTATTTGTTTTTTCACCAGCTTAGTTTGGTGTGTTACAAAAATAATTGAAACTGTTTAAACAAGTCAGTGGCTTGCCTTTAAAATGGCTGCCCAATCCAGACCCAGGGAAACCAGGTGAGATGAGTTAACCGTGTAATTAACTGCTTAATTGCTCAATTAGGTAAGAATAAAAGCTGGGGCACAGCCTGACTTGCAGGACCCCCAGAGTCCCCTCTAACCCCCCCTTTATTGTTCCCCCCCCCCGTTGGATTAACAGTCAGGCAGTGTGAGAGACGACAGGTGCAGATCTGAGGACCCCTGAGGCCGTTCAATAAAAGGCCTCGTTATTGGCCGCTCTCTAGGGACCACCCCCATCTCATCCCAGTCTCTCTGGGGATCTCAGCAATGTAGGCCAGGGATCGCAAACGCCATTCCTGTAGAGTTTTAGCATCTGTCTGTTTCTCAGTTTTTGTCCTCCCAATTTGCGGCCAGTTTAGGCCTTGTGTGTGTGAAACAAGGTGTGTGATCTCTTTAACCCAGGGGTGTCCAGTCTTATCCGATACAGGGCCAGTGTGGGTGCGGGTTGATTCCACACCTTTTAGTTCAAAGACAATATACACCAAGGTTGTCCAATCTTATCCAATCAGGGCTGGT
This sequence comes from Anguilla pacifica, assembly GCA_039654925.1. Lineage (NCBI taxonomy): Eukaryota > Metazoa > Chordata > Actinopteri > Anguilliformes > Anguillidae > Anguilla > Anguilla pacifica. Next base: position 55,708,266 of record CM077292.1, on the reverse strand, counting down.
GTGAGTGCAGGTTTCTATGTTAGCCCAGCACTAAGACCTGATTCTACTTATCAAGGTCTTGATTGAAGACCATGTTTAGTTAATTAGTTAAATCAGGAACATCGGGCTGGACTGAAATAAAAACCTGCACCCACACTGGCCCTTTTCAGATAAGATTGGACACCCCTTCTTTAACCAATCATTTAAGTGCTGAAAGATGTGGAAAAGCTGTCTCTTCAGGACTGGACTCTGACGTCCCTGAGTTAGGCAAGATGGCTGATCCTGGATCAGCTATTGGAGTAGGAAGCCCCCAGACATATCTGGGTCATGGCAGTGCACGAATGGGGCTTGAGCTGTCATGATGTAATTCCAGCTTCTGCTAACGATGATTTAGGACAACGTTTTTGATAAAGTCATCAGCTGTATCTGCAGACTTGGTGAAGACGGTTTATTGAGGTGTGTCTGGAACGAGAGTGAATCACCGATGATGCATGCAGCCGTTCTGGAAATTGAACCGGAATAATTGGCTTGGAAGACATATGAAGTCACAACGTGACTGCTGTTTGTTTCAGTTTTCCCCACGCAGGCATTGTACATTTTAAAAGCCAACGTTTTACCACTGGGGTATGTTGTGGTTCATTTTAAAATCTGAAGTGGTCCACAAAGCTAGGTGTTTTATATTTAGGGTATATAAATAGTGTTTATTTTTCTTTCTATTGTATCCTGAGGTGGTACAGTAGTTTATTTTGACATTTTTACCACAGCATTACAATACTTTCGGGCTAACATGTGGAGCCTCATTTGGTGACTAAATCTGCCATCTACAGTCATGAGTTCAGGCCTGTTACAGCAGAAATCTAGGCCTGTTTATAATGCATATTTATACCTAGAAAAAGATCTGTACTCCTCTCACCATTAAACGGCACTAGCTTTCTCTTTTGGAAATGCGCTGTAATATGTCTAATTACAATAGCGCTTATTTGAACTTGTGTGTCTGTCTGTCTGTCTGTGTGTGTGTGTGTGCGTGTGTGTGTGTGTGTAATGGGGGATCCGTGCTGGGGGAGCAGATGGTATCCAGAAAGAGGGGTTTGGAAAAATGGTGGTCCAGATGGCAGGATTGAAAGTTGGGGCGGGGCAGGCTGGGGGTGGCGGGGGGGTACTTGGCTGCCACCCAGGGCCCAGCACAGGGGAATTGAATATTTGGGGGGGGGGGGGCAGGGGTGATATGGCAGGAGGGGCAGTAAGGTTTGTTTTCCACTTTCCATCACAGCTCAGATGCTAATCTAACCTGGCAATTTGGCAAAAGAAGGCACGGTGTATTTTTGACGGGCGTGTAGAATATCACGCCCTCACTGTTATAGTTAAATGAGAAGTGTGGACCTCAGCCTTCATGCTTTTATAGTGTTGTTGGAATCTGAATGTTTGTTTGTGTGTGTGTGTGTGTGTGTGTGTGTGTGTGTGTTTGGATCAAGATGGATGAGGTGCAAAGGAATTGTCAGGGGGTAGGGGGTGGGGCAGTAGAATACTCCAATGTCCCCAGAATGCTAGGGGTCTGTTCTGCACTGCTGTAGGTGGGAGTCCCTCATTCTCTTGTACAGTGGTACTGTAGGATTGGCCTATCCAGTTACTGCTCATTACTGCTATTACATAATTTAACTGCTCAGCAGATGCTTTTATTCAGGGGTACAATGGCTGTGTCCCTCTTGGGATTTGAACCCGCAACCTCAATGAGTTACTAGCTAACCGCTTTACTACACTGCCACTGCTGGTGTGCCGCTCCCTGCTGCACTGGTGGTGCTGGAGGTCGGCAGATGCTCACGTGTGATGTGATGGATGTGTGGGAATGCCGGTTGCCCAGGTAACAGTCACTAGCGGAAACGGTGATGGCATTGATGACCCTAAAAGAAACGACCCGGTCCCAGATATTCTCCGCTCTGCGTTTGTGGGCAGACGTGCTTTCCTGGCGATGACAGCCCTCCTACGTTTGCTCTGTTCGGAATATATATCTTCTCAGGATGTTGGTGAAAACGATGATGCTACAATCTCTCTGCATCTTGCATGCATACCAATTATTCAGCTGCCAACGCCTACAAGGGTACTCTCTCTATCTCAGGCCACGGAATGCTGTTCCTCCCCATGGCAACAGCACGCTGAATTCTCCCACGCAGTGTTGCCAGATTGGGTGGAGTCCCGCCCAATTGGGCGATGCTTTTTAATGAGAAAAATGGATTTGGGGCAGGTTCATTGTTTTCAAATCTGGCAACCCTGCTCACGCAGCGTCCTACCCTGCAGCCATGCCTGTCCTTGAAATTTCCCTGCTAATGGTTTCCTCTCGATCCTCCTCCTCCTCCTCCTTTTTTTCTTAAACAGCCTTGCACTGCCTGTGACATACTGTAAATGCCTGCAGTGTGTAGTTGACTTTTTTTGGGGGGTAATTAGCTCAGTGAGCAGCTGTTCCCTTCGTGTTTCTTTGTGTAGAAATCACAGTGAGACGCTGAGGGTGTGGAACTCTGCGCAGGTGCAGAGGCCTCTGTAGTTGCTCTCATCTTTCACCTGCATTAGAACCAAAGTAGTGATTCAGAACTAGCTGGTTTACTAGTGGCCAGTTGTCTCTTTGTGACTGCATTCTAATGTGGAAACGAAACTCACGGTTTGTGTCATTTGCCGGCTGCCTCTCTTCTGCGTGTGTGTATGTGTGTGTGTGTGTGTGTGTGTGTGTGTGTGAGCATATGCATGTGCACACGTGCTTGCCTTATGTTTGTGTGCGCACGAGATAGAGAGGGAGAGAGAGAAAGCATGTGTGTTGTCTTATCTACAGTTGTGTGTGTACGCATGTGGTTCTGGTCATGGACAGTAGATGGCGCCACAGATCCTGTAAATGCAGTCAGTTTCGATTTGCTCTCCCTACGCTTAGTCTGGAGATGAAGTGACATTTTATTTATGGCCGGGCTCACCTCAGAAATGCTGAAAAATCAACAGTGTGCTTTTAACTATGTGAAAAATGCAGCGTTTGTTAAACAGTTTCCTGGACGAGTGAGAAAGATAAGCTGTTTTTACTGAGGTGAGACTTCAGGCTGGTTTGTTCAGCGTCACTGTCCACCTCTTTCCCAGGTGGCTGAACTCCAAATGTTTCCGGTAAATCCTCAGTAATGACTAGCACTCGTAGATGAGGGTTTGCAGGTTTGATTCTCAAGCGGAGCTCTGCCATAACCTCGAACAAGATACTTAACCTGAGTTGCTTCGGTATGAATTTGAATGTGAAAAAAAGTCAAACTGAGATGCCTTGGCTAGGAGGAGCAGAGCAGGATTTACACTTTTTTTAACTGATGGTGTCTTGTTAAAACGCAGCACCATATCATACCAGTGGCCTGGACTCAACCAAGGGTTGTCTGTAACTTTCCATCTATAGTGTATACATGACTGACCTCATTTCCTTACAAACAAGGTTGGGTCTTGTGGCAGCAGTGCAAGACTCTGGGGTGGGGCAGATTTGGGACGGGGATGGGGACGGGGGGGGGGACGGGGGGTGGGGCGGGGGGCGGTGGTGGGACAGCTGCCAGTCTGACCTCACCACCCTCAGGTCAACAGGTGTCTAAGCAGGTGAGGAGGAGGAGGGGAAGGGGGGGCGGAGCTGGGTCGTGGAAATTTTTTAAGAGAGAGGAGAAAAATGAGCCTAGTGATAGAGGCGCATTGAAAAGATTTCAGGAGGAAGTTTGTTTAAAAAAAAAAAAAAAAGTTCTTTTTCATCAGATCACCCCCTCGTCCCAAAAAAAGAAGAAAAATATCTCCTAGGCATGTATTTGCACAAACGTTATGCTACTTTTTCTCTTTATTTTACATAGTATCCATTAATACGGTTGGATTATTTACAGAAGCATTCAGGTGAAGTACCTTACTCTGGGGTACAACCCTTGCAGTGTCCCACCTGCGAATCAAGCCTGCAGCCTTCAGACTGAGAGCCCTGTTCCCTGCCCACATTCCGATGGCTTTGTTATTGACTGAGGCTTTACCGTCTTTTGGGTTTCATATTTGAAT